>JABWPP010000048.1:7979634-8014634 GCA_016920855.1 Puya raimondii
ATTTACCTATCAACCGAGTAGTCTAAAAATGAACGGTTGAAATAACAACCTCATAAAAAATAATGATAAAAGATTTGAATTTAAGATCAGAGGTACTGATCTTACTCTAAATAGTGAAAAAATAATTTTATAAAAATTTCATTAGATTTAAATTGTTTTACATTATTAAATTTACAAACGCATCACATCGGCCATTAAAATTATCAATTTTGAGACATTTTGATCATTAGTCAAATAATGTCGAAAAAATATGAAATTTAATTTTTCAATAGTGTAGATCAAGTCTAACGGAGCCGATCGTCGATACGAAAGCCGCATCATCGAAAACAACTTGGTGCAGAAAACTCCATTATTGATTATGGACCGCCGATTCGAAAACTCCATTATTTATTTTCTATAATTTCAAATACTTTATATCATATTTAACGGTGTGGACCGCCGATTCGAAAGCTCCATCATTAAAAATAATTTATAAGCACAAAGAGCTTTGTACTCATAAAAATATAATAGCACTATTTATATATATATATATATAGAGTTTTGCTAGAATACTATCGGTAGTAAATCGAGCGGTTTACTACCGATTTGTATTCGATGCTGGAGCTTCCAAATCGACGATCGGCACCGTTGAACATGATCTAGACCATTCAAACTATCTGGAAATTAAATTTCACGCTTTTTCGATATTGTTCTCTTGTCCATCAAGTGAACAGAAAATGAATGGCTAAAAATAAATATCCTATAAAAAGTTATGATAGAAGTCTTGTAATCAAGATCAAGAGTACAGATCTTATTTTAAATAGTTCAAAGAATTTTCTAACAAAAATTTAGTTGATTTGGATTCTTCTATACCGTTAAACGAGCAAACACACCATATCGGCCATTAAAATTACAGATTTTGTAACCCTTTGATCGTTCTGTTAATGATATCAAAAAAGCATGAAATTTGATTTCTAGATAGTTTAAATTGTCTAGATCATGTTCAACAGTGCCGATCGTCAATTTGGAAGCTCCAGCATCGAAAACAAATCGATAGTAAACGGGGCGGTTTACTACCGATAGTAGCCCAGTCAAGCTATATATATATATATATATATAGGGGCAATGTACGTCACATTTATTTTTAAAATGTGGTTGCCTAGCTTATCAACCCCGTGCTACCAAATTGTAAATCCTCAAATATGCATGTATATAAGCATCCAAATGGGCTCACTATCATTGTCTAAACTTTTCTGTTATTAGAATAACAATTATTTAATTTTGCTACTTGTCCATGTGTCGCCTAAGTGCTAAGGGATTCCGCAAACGTGGGTTTTGCATATTAATTAATTAACGAGGTGACATAATTTTAATTAAGGGTTAATTGCATACATATCTCCGCAAACATAGTGAATAGCAGAAATATTCCTGTAAAGTCCAACTTTTATTAGTTATCTCTACAAAAGTCGTAATGTATGCAGATATGTCCCTACCGTCAGTCACCGTTAGAGAATTTTAGTTAACCACAGTTAAAATGCTTAACCATGGTTAATTAATAAGTTGAAATTACATTTTTGTCTCTCTCCATCTTCCTCACCCTCGGTTTACTATATAAATGAGTTTGACTGCGCTACTATTGATAGTAAACGACTCGGTTTACTATCGATTTGTTTAATTAAATTTCATAATTTTTTGACATCACTAACTGAACGATCAAATGGTCACAAAATCTGTAATTTTAATGGCCGATGTGGTGCGTTTGCTCATTTAAAGGTATAGAAGAGTCCAAATCAACTAAATTTTTATTAGAAATTTTTTTTAAACTATTTAAAACAAGATCTAGATTGTAGATCTTAAATACAAAAATTGCATCATCACTTTTTGAAGGATATTCATTTTCAACCATTCATTTTTTGTTCACTTGATGGACAAGAGAATAATATCGAAAAAGCGTGGAATTTGATTTCCAGATAGTTTAAATGGTTTAGATCATGTTTAACGGCGCCGATCGTCAATTTGGAAGCCCTATCATCAAAAATAAATCGGTAGTAAACTGAGCCGTTTACTACCGATAGTATTCTAGCAAAACTCTATAAAAATATATATATTCTTATATATATATTTATATAAAAAATATATATTCTAGAAGTTTCAAATGCTCTAAATCATGTTTAATGGTATGGATCGTTGATTCGAAAGTTTTATCATCGAAGACGACTTATAAGTACGAAGACGATCGTACACATAAGAATAATAGCCGGACTCTCTCTTTATATATCTATCTATACATCTATACATCTATACATCTATACATATATATTATTCTTCCTAAATTTGCCACATGGCAACATTTCTTTCATTGTTGAGTGTGGGTTCTACCCCGAACGGGCTCAAGTCCTCCACATATTTTTCTCTTTTTTTTGCTTGGAGCGAGTCGGATTTTTCTCTTTCTTTGCTTGAATCAAACCGCTCATTGTTGAGTGTGGGCTTTCCCGAACTGGCTGAAGTCTTCCACATATTTTTCTCTTTCTTTACTTGAATCGAATCTGGTTTCTCTCTTTCTTTGCTTAAACCGAATCGGGTAAACCGGTTGCATTGGGTCAAACCGGCCCAACTACTCCACATGTTTCCATCTTTGAACCGAATTTTTCTCTTTCTTTGCTTGAACCGAATCAATCACTGTCGAGTGTGGGCTTCACCCCGAACCGGCTCAAATTTTTCTCTTTCTTTGCTTGAACTGAACCGAGTTTCCTTTTTTTTTGGCTTGAACCGAATCGGATCACACCTCTGCATTGGGCCAAACTGTTCCTCTTCCTCTTTCTTCGGCTGTTACCTTCGTTCATCGACAAGATGAGTCACACCCCTCATCATCGCTTCTTCCACCGCCGTTTTCTCTACCTTTGTTGTCGTTTTCTATTTTTTCTCCAATTATCTACCCGTCGCATTATACGGGTTACTACACTAGTATATATATATATATATATATATAGAGTCCGGCTGGGATACTATCGATAGCACCAAGGGCTTGGTGCTATCGAGTTTTCCACCGTTAGATCTTCTCCATTGATTATTTTTACCCGTTAGATTATACTATTCAACCAACCACCCACTTAACCCTTCGGGGCCCACATCATCCTAGCCACACATCTTTTAATCTAAGGGCTAAAAACTTAATAGCACCAATGACTTGGTACTATTAATAGTATAGTAGCATAGTTCTATATATATATATATATATATATATAGAGAGAGAGAAGAGAGAGAGAGAGAGCCAAATTTCTATATATATATATATATATATATAGAGAGAGAGAGAGAGAGAGAGAGAGAGAGAGAGAGAGAGAGAGAGAGAGAGAGAGAGAGAGAGAGAGAGAGGGAATTCAGTTTCTATACTTTAAAAGTATCAAGTCATTAGTGCTTGTAAGTTTTTGGCCTTTGTATGAAGATTTGTAGGGTTAGGATAATAGTGATCCCCTAGGGTTGAGTGGTGGTTGATGGAATAGAATAATTTAAGGGGTGGAATTGATCAAAAGGATAAATCTAAACGTCGAAAACTTACAAACACCAAATGCTTAGTGGTGTTTCTAAAAGTACCATAGCCGGACTCTATATACATAAATATACATATTATTTAGATTTTAGGCCAATCCAAATATAAAAAGTCTTATATTTTGTGAATTCTAACTATTAGATTAAGATTCTAATTTTCTAATTTGCTTCCAACTTTTTACCCAGTTGTAGTGCTAACAATTTAATTTATTTTTAGTAAGTCTGCTCATATTAAGCTCGTTAATAAACAAATTGAATACGAGCTGAATTTTTAACTCGATATTTTAATAGGGAAAGTTATATTTGAACCGTCTGTTAAACGAGTAGAACAGGAGGCGACAGCTCTATAAATTTTTTTTTTTTTGAGAGAAAGATAGCACACTACCCGTTTCGTTTATTTTTTATAAAAATAAATTTAGGTAGAAATGTGAAACAATTAGGATTCGTATCATTCATCAAGTCCTTTGTCAACTATGCTAGGGACAGTCGGTGACAGCTCTATGAATTGCAATCGAATTGTAAAAGCTCGCGCGCGTTTCTATAGAATATACGTACATTTATTGTAGGTAATAATTTCTCCGTCGGATGCAGCATGTGCACTCAACCGTTCCGCATCTAGAATTAAAGCTCCACACTCTTGAGTTTCGGAGAGCACCGCGCTAGTCAACCCTTTTACGATGGCAATCACCGTAGACATCGTTTCCCGCGAGACCGTGAAGCCCTCCACTCCGACTCCTCCCCAACTTCGTTCCTACAAGCTCAGCTGGATCGATCAGAACCACCCCATCTACCATCTCCCCGTCGTCGTCTTCTACTCCGCCACCCCCTCCGCCGACGCCGACGCCGATGTCAGAATTTTGAAATCTTCGTTGTCGACGGTGCTAGCCAGTTTCTATCCGCTCGCCGGCAGGCTGAGCGGCAACTCCTTCGCCGACTGCGGCGATCAGGGGGTCGAGTTCTTCGAAGCCCGCGCTCCCGACGCCGACCTCTCGGAGATTCTTTGCTCCGACGAACCCGATCTCGACGAGCTGAAGAAGTTCCTCCCTTGTAGTAAAGGCGAGGCCTCTTGCTGTGACTCTGAGCCGACAGTCATTCTCTCAGTGCAAGCCACCGTATTCCGATGCGGCGGCATTGCCGTCGGCGCCTGCGTCTCGCACAAGATTGCAGACGGCCGATCGTTCTTTTCATTTCTGCAAGGATGGGCTGCGGCGGCGAGAGGTTCTTTCACATCCGAGAATTCCCCGTCGTTTGACGCCGCTGCTGTTTTTCCGCCGAATGAGAATGCAGTTCTGTACGAGGCCGAACAACTGCCGGAGAAGCCGCCGCAGGTCCAGAAGCGGTTCGTGCTCGACGGGCCAAAAATCGCGGCGCTGAGGGAGAAGACGGCATCTTCGACAACGCGATTCCAGGCGGTGGTGGCGCTCGCCTGGCGATGCGCTGTGCGGGCGCGGCCTCGCGCCCGCGCGGCGCTGGCGGCGGTGGCGGTGGACACACGGTCGCGGATGGAGCCGCAGTCTCCGAACGGCTCCTTCGGCAACCGCTGCGTAGCAGCTCTTGTCGGCATTCCGATAGACGAGGTAGAGAATCTTAAATCCGACGTGAATGAAAACACAAAGTATGCGCACGAGGAGGAGATGGGAGCGGCGGTGAAGGGAGTGGACGCGGAGTACGTGAGGCGGCTGCAGGGCGAGGACGGATGGCAGAGGCAGTTGGAGCTGGGCTGGGAGGTGGTGCGGAAGTGCGGCGGGGCGACGGAGGCGGGGTTCGATATGAACATCTTCAGCAGCTGGCTGCGGCTGCCGGTGTACGATGTGGACTTCGGGTGGGGGCCGGCAGAGTGGGCCTGCACGACGCAGGTGCGGCCCGGCAACATCGTGGTGCTGCCGCGGCCGCCCGCCGCGCGGGACCCGCAGGGAATGGAGGTCTGGGCGTCGCTGGAGCAGGACGAGATGGCGGAACTCCAGCGGGAGCTGGGCAAGTTGGTCCCCCAGAACCCGGTCCACCACGTCAGCCAGCCGTGAACCCGGATCCATGTTACGGTGTTCTCTTCCTTCGTCAAATGTCTACTATAAATTCTGCGCTCGTGAGCTATTAAATAATGGTCTTAATTAGTGCTATTTAAATGATGTTAATTTAAGATTCAATGGGCATGATTCAAAATAAAAATTAGCTTGCTGAAAATAAGATATTAAAGCCATCGAAGCAGGAGATTATGATTTTAAATAATTCCAAACCACTACTAAGTACTATCTTCATTTAAATTTCTTCCACAGATAAATTAGGGAAGGTCGTTGGTTAACTTCTTTGTATCAATACATTAGGAAAGTCCTGAATTTGAATAATCTCATTAGACTCCTAATTTTATTTTATTTTTTTCCAATAATTTTATCATATTTTTCGCTCCATTTAATATACATAAACTAAAACTAGTTTAAACATCTAATATACAACCAGCCATCACATAGAACCATAAATTTCTATATCACATAGTTCCAATATATATATAAAAATAAAAGTCCAAATACAACACCTCTCCACGGTAAAGTACGTCTCTCACGTATAAACCTCACATATATACATAATAGTATATTATTACATTATAGTATATTTTCATTTATAATTAGATATAACCAGGGACAAATTAGTTCAATAATTTTAGGTAATCTAAAGAAGAATACTTTTTACATAATTCATGAGCTTATAGTGCCCAAAATAATATTGACAACTAAAAATATTTATAATAATTGCATAATTTTAAGTGACACATTAGAAGTTACCAACTGACAAAACTATGTTGGATCAGAGTGAGTAATTTTAGCTAAATGGTCAAGGAAAAGACTTAATTTCTTGAGCTAAGTGGTCTCTCCCACTCTTGGCCTTACATCCTTCACGTCTCGCCCCACGAGCTCCTTGTTCGCCCATGTTGACGGCCGTCAAAGAAAAAAAGAACAATCAGTCCACTTCGGCCATGTTGGTGATGGCAAGCATTAGTTTAGATTATTCCTTAACATACTCTTTAAAGGTTCCAGTATGTTTGAGCCAGCGAAGTTACCTTCGCACAAGGTATTCGATGTGCTCTGAGTAGAACTATGTCCTGAGCTTGTGCAAGAAGTCCTCCCAAGTCTTTAGCTCGCATTAATCCTTCTCGGCCTCTGCTGACCACTATCGCCACCCCAGTATCGCATCGTCGGTGAGGTACATAGAAGCGGTTTGAATTTTATCCTCCTCGTCCTCCAACCGCAGCGTATTGAGGTAGCACTCCATGTGCCATAGAAAGTTGTCAATTTTCTTCTCATCGCGCATGCCCCTGAAGCATTGGGGCTCAGGGACGTAGATATTTGAGGTGTGCACCTTTTGTGTCTCGATGCTACGAGCCATCTCCTTCTCGAGGATCGTCACTCGTATCTCGAGGTCCTTGACCTTGTAGACCTTGGTGACAAGTCCTCTACCAGCACTTCCCAATCGTCCTTGTAACGGGCAGGGTTGCTATGGAACTACTCGAGTTGATCACAAAAAGTTGCCCTGGCAACCGCGACGCTGTCCTCCATGGCACGCAGTCCGTCCTCCGTCATCCCCACATGATGGGATAGGACGGAGTAATGCTCCTCCCTTTTGCGAAAGCATCCTCCAAACATGTCCACATGATCTTCGAGTGAAGCGGACTCCCTTGCATGGATTCATGATTCCTTGCTCATGCCGCGCTTGGAGCCCTAGGTTCAAGCACGACATCAACGACGGCAGTATCCGACGAAGACATGGCATGGCTCCGATTCCCGAAGTCATTCTAATACTAACTATCATGGACTTAAGTAAATCGCTTGTCAAACCTGTGCGGCGCTCAAGTTCCTCTACGAAGTGAACAAGCCTACCTATTGCTAGTCTAGACCTACTCACCCTAAGACTAAGTACAAGAGAGAAAGAGATTTTGAGGAATGCTCTCTTCGTATTGTATTACTTAAGAGTAGAAGATTACAAGTGAGAAGTCTGAGTAGTGGGAGTAGAGGCCACAGGTATTTATAGGCCACTCGTCGCCCAGAGAATAAACGGAAAGGCCCTAGGAAGCACAAAACTACAAGTCAAAAAGGGAGGCTAAGAGCTCCCAAGAGTCCCTATTAAATGCATCTTCTAGAAATCCTAAGAGGCTCTTGACTCTTCGGCATCTATGTCCGCAATCTCGAGATTCGTAGAGATACTTCTAGAATATTCGACAAAACCTCCGACAGTTTTCTTCTTCTGAGTTTGTGTGATTACAAAGGAGAAAGTTGAGGAAAATTCTATGTCCCTGACAGACCGCTCCTCTAAAGTTGAGCATCCGGAAGTAAAATCAGGCATCCACTGAAGCAGTCTGGAAGGTTTTCGGATGCCTATAGAATGATTTAAATGCCTAAATGTTTATTCCTCCACGAACCTTTGCTCTCGGATAGAACATTTGCTAGAATTGGGCGCTCGACTAGACGATTAGAAAGGTTTCGAAAACCCAAAATGCTTTTTCGGGCATCCAAAATGTCTAGGAAACTAGATTTCCATTTCTTCAAAAACTCTGTTCCGATCCAAATTTATTCCAACTCATTTCAAACTCAGCTTAAACTTCTTCAAACCCATTTTAATCGTGTTTAACATAACTTTAATCCTTATTTTGTCAATTTGGTTAAAGTTCGATGCATTATACTGAGTTTTAGTGCATTACAGTAAATAAAAGCTAAGTGCAAAATTGAAATTTTGCATATTCAACCACTATCTTTTTTCACTACTTTTTACTATTCCATAAAATTAACCAAACACTATTTTATCTATTCCAGAGAATAACAGCTTTATAAACCAAATATAATTTTACTTTTATTCTGACTATCCAGAGATAGCAAGCTCTTCTAGAGATTTAAAAAAAAATATGTCACCAATAAAATTTATACCTGAATCAAATGGGTGTTATAAAATAATTAATTGTGTTGTAATTAGCTTGATTATTTAATACTCATACTATATCACCCATTTACTTATATATTTATAGTTATTAATTAGTTAATTATTAATAATCTCCTATAAAAATTTATGTCGCATATATATAGGGGTGTAATGTGGGCACGGCCCACATTAGTTGGGCCGAAATGGGCTAGGGGTCGGTCCGGCCCAACCCAGTTTCAAATCCCGGCCGGGTTGTGCCGGGCCGGAGCTAACAACCCTCTGGCCCAGCACGGCCCTCCAGCTCGGAAGGCACGGGCCGCGCCGGGTGGGGCCGAGCCGGCCCCTTAATTTTTTTTTTAAAAAAAAAAATACATAAAAATTTAAAAATAAAAATGATAAATTATTTCTATTTAAATTGATATTTTGATTAAAAAAATTAAAATTTTATGAAAATAATTATAAAATAATAATTTTTGAAATTTTATGAAAAATATATAAATTTTTATTATTATTATTATTTAAAAAAAGATGGGTTTTTGGTCCAATGGACCAAAACTTTTTGGCCCATTGGACCAAAAAGCACTCCTCCCAAGGTCTGACACTGCAGACCTTGGGAGGAGAGCTCCTTGGGAGAAGGGCTCGGACTCCAGGGCCCAAGGCAACTTGGTGTCCGGGCCGTGCTGTGCCGAGCCGCGAGCCTCTCCTCGGCCTGGCACGGCTCAGACCCGTAACGGACCGGGCCGTGCCGAGCTATCGGACCCAAAGAGAGAGGCCCAGCACGACCCTAAAGTTCGGGCGGGACCGTGCCAACACAGTGCTACAGCACCCGTGCCATGCTGCAGCCCGGCCCGTTTTACATCCCTACATATCTACTAAATTAAATTATTTTATTTAAATTAATTTAATTAATGCTAGGTTTTATTTAAATTACTTTAATTAAAAATCAAGCTAACAAACTTTTTAAAAAATAAAATATATTTAAACTTTATAATTAAAATATTTATATCAACGGCATCGCGCGAGTGCTTAACTAATCACATTATGATGTGGCAGGCATCCCTCAGTATATCATACAAGCTAATTATAATTTTATATTTATCTTAAAATTCAAATTAAATTTAACGAATATGGTCCACAACATCTAAATTCCTACCGGCCTTAATCTCAAAGGGGAAGAGAAAAAAAAAAAAAAAAAAAAAAAAAAAAAAAAAAAAAAAAGCATCTAAAGAGCCTGCGTGCTAAAAGCAGATTATCTTCTATTGTCTCGGTATCAACTAGTCCCTTAACACAATGTGCAAAAGAAATATTGTTCAATGTTTGAAAACTAAAGGCTAAACTGCACAGTTGGTCCTCAAATTATGAGATGTGTGATATTTTTGTCCTTAAATTTTAATTTATTATAATTTTTGACTTGAACTTTTTAAATTGTTACAATTAAATTCCAAAGTAGAATTCATTTGATTAAATAGTGATGTGTAGCTGATGCAGCGGTATAGCAGTAGTATGATTGACGACGTGAAAATAACTAAGATATTATATTACTGTCGCATTAAGGAGACATTATCATTAAGCCAACAAAATAACTCTATAAGACTTAATTACAATAATATAGAAAGTTCGAACAAGAAATTACAATAAACTGAAATTCGAGGATCAAAGTGTCACGTGCCTTATAGTTTGAGTACCAAAAGTGCAATTTAGCCAAATCTAAATATCCAAAACTTAGCGCTTTCTACTATGTAGTTCCTTTGGTTCTTGTACAACACATATATCAATGTTGATTTTGATTTTGTGGCCTCTATAATTGGATCTTAGAAATGCGATGCATGAAAAGGTGTAGGTAATAATTTCTCTGTTTTTTTATTGCAGAAGGATGGTGAGTGGCAGAGTGCCGCCATTATAACACCCTTTTACTAAAATTCATGGCCGTCTTTCGACGGCCAATTATTCTGCTAAGAATGCAATGATTCACTCGTCAGTAGTAATAACTTGTTTAGCTCAAACGACTAGCTGAAAATACTTAAGTTATCAATACTAGAATTATGAAATTTTATATATCCAACGCAAATACCAATATGGAACTATTAGGGTGTTTTGTAATATTATAGACATCGCGTTGTCACGGACTTAGAAATTTGCTCGCAAAGTCCGTGCGGTGCTTGTCTTTCTCAGCGAAGATGGACAAGTCTTACTCCCTATTTGCTAGTCCGGACTTCTGCGCCTTACGACTAAATGTAAAAGAAAGAAAAGAGATTTTATAAGTTCTTTACAGCGTGCTCTTCTCTTATATTCTCCACCTTCCTAATGGATTGAATTTTTTTATGTTAAAATATATTTTTTTTAAAAAGATTTATTTAGATGAATGGATACATGTTGTTAAATTAGGTGAATGGTGGATAACACTTTGCTTATACATATGACAATCAAAAAGGAGCTTCCTATAGAATTTTCTTCCTAAAATTAGTGCATTTTAGTGCTCAAAGAAAGTGGGAATGGCTCTATCATGGTAAAAGAAATATAAAATTAACTCTTTTAATTATGATTGCCTAATCTTCATAAATGTTAATTTTGGTAATTAATTTTCTAATTTTTTTGACTTGCAACCCGTTACCCGTGTCCACCCGACTCCGCCTCTCTCAAGACATTCTTTAATTCGGATCAAACATAGCAATACTATATATTCGTCAACCCGTATCCACCCAACTCGACCGCTCTCAAGATACTTTATCCACCCAACTCTACCGCTCTCAAGATACTTTTTAACTCACAATTTCAGCCCGTCATATAAATAGCTGACATGGATTTTTTTTTTTAAGAGAGAAATAAAGGTAGTATGCTATCCGTTTCGTTCGTTTTTTTACGAAATGAACTTAATTAGCTTTAAATGTAAAGCAACAAGGCTTCGAATTTAAAATCTAGGATATATCAACTATTAAATTGATTAGCGCCAATGATCCGACAAGTGGTATCAGAGCCAGAGGTCACGGGTTCGATTCCCGCATGCTGCGAACATGTGCAGGTGCTGAAGGGAGGATTGTTGGCTTAAATGGGCCAGCATCCTGCCCTATGGCGGGAGGCCAGGTTGGGCCGAGTCACGTTCGAAATGGCGGGAGGTCAGGGTGGGCCGAGTCATGTTCGAAGTGGCGTGATGCTGGTGGGGCCGAGTCACAATGGCCCATGGGCGCTGTATCTGTACGCTTTAAGTGAATTGGTTGCGTATTTCTAACAGCTCGAGCTTTTTGAATTAATGGTTAGCGCCAACGATCCGACAAGAATAGGGATGGCCAGTAAGAGGTGACGGAGCTGGTGATTCATTGATTAAATCTAGTCAGTAATAAACTCTAAAGACTAGGTTTAATATCTCTTATCAGTCAGCGAACTTTGAAAAACGAGCCGAACCAAAGGTGGTGCATTAAGGATAAAGGAGCTATCAATAATCGTCATCACCTAGCGGGTTCTTTGGTTAGAGCGGAATAAAATTTCTTTTGAAAAACAAAAGCACAATACGAGACAAATGCTGGCAAAAATCCGTTCATGCAAGATTGCTTGGGGCGGTTCCGAATCACAGCAGAAGACCTTTTTTTTTTTGGTTGGTTTTGGAGACCCGACTGCCTCACCTTGTAGCTTAGTTAACCTTCCAATTGAATGAAGCAATAGTATATATATATATATATATATATATATATATATATATATATATATATATATATATATATATATATATATATATATATATATATATATATATATATATATATATATATATATATATACGATCGCCTTCGTACTCATAAGTCGTTTTCGATGATAGAGCTTCCGAATCGACGATTCATACCGTTAAATATTATTTAGAGCATTTAAAATTTCTAGAAATTAAATTTTATTTTTGACATTATTTACTTTATGATCAAAAGATCTCAAAATTGATAATTTTTAACGGCCGGTATAGGATACTTGCTAGTTTAACGGTGTAAAATAATCGAAATCGGTTGAGTTTTTGATAAAAAATTTTATTCACTATTTAGATAAAGATCAATAAATCCGATTTTAAATTGAAGTATCCGATCATCCATTTTTAGGACGTCGTTCGATTTTGACCGTTCATTTTATGCCCGCTTGATGGACTTTATTATAATTTCAAAAAATTACGAAATTTATTTTCTAGAAGTTTCAAATACTCTAGATCATATTTAACGGTGCGAATCGTCGATTTGAAAGCTCCATCATTGAAAACAACTTATGAGTACGAAGAGCTCTATACTCATAAGAGATAGTAGCCCTACTATATATATATATATATATATATATATATATATATATATATATATATATATATATATATATATATATATATATATATATATATATATATAACTAAGTTACTATACTATTAATAGCACCAAGTCATTGGTGCTATTAGGTTTTCGGCCATTGGATTAAGAGATATGTGGTTAGGATGATGTGGGCCTCCTAGAGTTGAGTGGGTGGTTGGTTGAATAGTATGATCTAACGGGTGGAAATAGTCAAATGGATAGATCTAACGGCAGAAAATTTGATAGCACCAAGTACTTGGTGCTATTGATAGCATAGTAGCCGAACTATATATATATATATATATATATATATATATATATGTAGTCCCGCTGGAATACTATCGATAACACCAAGGGCTTGGTGCTATCGAATTTTCTACCGTTAGATTTAACTCTTTGATTATTTTTATCCGTTAGATTATACTATTCAACCACCCACCCACTCAACCCTAGGGCGCCCACATCATCCTAACCACACATTTCTCAATTCAAAGACTAAAAAATTAATAGCACTAATAGCTTGGTGCTATTGATAGTATTCCAGCCTAGTTCTATATATATATATATATCTGATCAGATAAAGCATTGGTGCTCACTGTATAGGTGTTAATTAATTGATTAATTGGATGCTTCCACTACAACCACATGAGGTTGGGAGGCCCAAGCTCACATAATGCAAGAGAGTAATTGTGGGCTTGCCTCCCCACCCACCTGCATTACTATTTATGTTACTTTTGCTGCTGTTTTTTTTTTCTTTTTCTTTTTTTTTTTAAGTTTAGTCCAGTCCGCATGCACAGCTATCTTTGATTTCAGCAACCACTTAAGTACTCATTTATATAAAGAAAGAAAATTATATTAAAAAAAAGGTTATATAGGTACGATTTTTGTTATGACACCCTTTTCAAAAACCTGCATATAACATATATTATTATTATTATTATTATTATTATTATTATTATTATTATTATTATTATTATTATTATTATTATTATTATTATTATTATTATATATGTATGATTCCACATCGACACATAATTTATGTTTCAGGGCATTCCACACAGCCTGTGTAGGACACAGTTGCTATTGCCAAATCAGTTTGATAGAAACAACCTACCATTTAGAGCCTTTTGATTCAAGATTTATAATATTCCAAAAATATTATATATTTTCTATCAGAAATGACAAGTATTGTAATATTCTGAAAATATTATATATTTTATATTAGAAATGGCAAGTATGTTACTAACTTATCAATATACTTGGATAAGAGATTATTTAGAACTATTATATTCTTATTAATGTACTATTAATAATTATAGAATACTTCTTAATCCATGATAATCTAATATTTCTGCCACCTAATAATCTAGAATGATTTCACTACTCACTAACGCTTTTTATAACTATCCAACTTAAGTTGAATGATAATAATTTAAATATTTTTAATAAAAATTATAAAAAATTATTGGAATATTATAACCGTGAATCAAACGGTCTCTTTAGAGTTATAATATACCCTCTTACATGTACGGCAGAAAATAGATGAATGATGACAATTATGCCCTGATATAAAATATGATATAACAATAAAAAGGAAAAAAAACCCGAAACTTTAACCTATCAAATGATGGACGGCAAAAATAAACTCATGGTATCTTACAAATGAGGGTTTAAAATCTATATTACTATTGGCTATTTATTATTTTCTAAAATAGGTCTAACTTTCTATCCTGTAACAACAGGTCCAGAAGAGTATTAAGTTGAGTTGGATGAGTCTAATAAGCTAAGTGGGGGCTACAATCCATAATAGGATAGACCTAATATCCAGATAGATTGAATCAAGTCGAAGCCAATAAGCATTGTGGCTGTGCTCCTAAGTGCGATGAGTGCGTCTTTTCTATTAGCATGTGTTTTTAGGATAGTTTGTTAGCACTTACGATCCACAAGTGCAGAGCTAGTGGTGCGGGTTCGATTCCCATATGCTGCATTAACAATGCAAGTGTTGGGTAGAGGGAATTGATGGCTATTTATTATTGGCTAAAATAGGTCCAACTTAGTATCACGTGACAATAGGCCTAAGAGACTAATAAACTGAATGGGGTTGGGGTCCATAATAAACCTAACGGTGAGAGTTCCAACAAGAGACTTAACGTCTAGATAGGTTGCGTCAAGTCGAAACTCGTGAAACTCTGTGACTAAGACTTTAAGTGTGATGGATGCGTCTTTCCTATCAGCACGTTCTTTGGGACAGTTGGTTAGCACTTATAATTCACAAGTGGCATTAGAGCCAGTGGCACGGAGTCGATTTCCTACATACCACCATTACTGATGCAAGTGTTGGAGGGAATTATTGGCTATTTATTATTGAAAAAAATGGGTCCAACTTCTTGCCCCGTAACAATAGACCCCCAAGAGACTACTAATTAAATTGAGTGGAGTTGCGGTTCACAATGGAACAGTGAGAGGTCCAACAATAGGCTTAACATTCAAGTGGGTTGAGTAAGATCGAAGCCCGTGAAGCGCTGTGGCTAAACCTTAAGTACAATGGATGCGCCCTTGCCATCAAGACATGCTTTTGGAATAGTTGGTTAACGCATCCACAATTATTATCATCTCTACCATCCAATCTGACCGAAATCCAATGAGAATCACCGGATTTTGATCCTAAATTTTGAAGCAATAGCTGAATTTGTAAAATTCAAATCCAAATCTCACTAATTAATACTAAAGAACTCGGCCCTTTTTTGTTAGACGTAGTGAATAATCTGAAACAATCGCTTGTCTTCAAAAAATTTATTTCACATTATTTAAGATGATTTCAGACCGGAAGATTCTGAGTTTGAATCCAACCAGACTCCTATCATTATTATTTTCCTCATATTAAATTTATGTTCATATCTTGAACTTATCGAAATATCTTAGACTCAAATGTAAGGAGGAATGTTGACTATATAATATTAAACCAAATACCGTTTTTCAATAGTTTAAATTTTTAAAGAATAACAATTATTTTACATCATTACCAAGACACAATGCAAATCTTTTAACAGCGCTACTCATTATGATGAGAAGAAACTATAGGGTGCCACTCAAGAGTTAATTCATGGATTTCCACATGATCTCATGTGGCTTATAATTAAAACACACCCTCCTATGGTCATGAGAGGGGGCATGCACTGAATTTGTAACCTAAATATATGTAGATCTCCTCTTTTTTTATTGGTTGATTGATCCAATGACAAAAAGATTTTTTTTTTTTTTTTTTTGCATTCTTATAGCTCAAGAAAAAGTCCATAACTTAGATGCATGGAGCTATTGAGATTATTGGTTATTTTATAATGTAAATTTACCATCTTATCCCTGATGTGAAGTTACGAGAAGAGTATAATACAAGTTATGAGAAGAGTATAATACAAGCCAATATTTTTACTTATTTGGGATAGTTGGTTAGCACTTACGATCCACAAGTGGTATCAGAGCTAGTGGTACAGATTCAATTTCCACATGCTGCATTAATGATACAAAGTATTATGGAGAAATTATTAGTTATTTATTATTGGCTAAAATAAATACAACTTTCTATCCCGTGACAATAGTCTCAAGAGACTAATAAGTTAAGCTGTGGTTGAGTTAGGTCGAAATTCGTGAATCGTTGTGACTAAAAAATTAAGTGCGATGAAAGCGCCTTTTCTATCAGCACGTATTTTTGGAATAATTTGTTAGCACTTACGATCCACAAGTGGTATAGAGTCAGTGTTAATGGTGCATTAATTGGGGGAAGGGGGGGGGGGGTGTTGGCTATTTATTATTGGCTAAAAAATAGATCCAATTTACTGCTCCGTAACAATAGACCCAAGAGACTAATAAGTTAAATGGAGTTGCGGTCCACAGTAGAGATAACGGCAAGAGTTCCAATAATAAATCTAACGTCGAGATGAGTTGAGTCAGATCGAAACCTATGAAGCGATGTGGCTAAGCCCTTAAGTATGATGGATGCGCCCTTCCTATCATTATTAATGTTTGGGATAGTTGGTTAGCGCATCAATAATTAGTATCATCTCCACCGTCCAACCTGACCGAAATCCAATGAGAATCACTGGATTTTGATCCTAAATCTTGAACCAATAGCTTAATTTGTAAAATTCAAATTCAAATCTTGCTACTTGATACTAGAGAACTTAGTCTTTTTTGTTAGACGTATTAAATAATATGAAACAACAATTTATCTTTAAAAGTTTTATTTCACATTATTTAAGATGATTTCAAGGTAGAAGATTCTGTGTTCGAATCCAGCCCGACTCCTATTATTATTAATCTTCTCCTATTTACTCGACGTTAACATTTTGAACCTATCAAAATATTCTAGACTCAAATGTAAAGATAAATATTGAATATGCAATATTAAATTAAGTATCGTTCTTCAATAGTTTAAGCTTTTAAAGGACAATAGTTATTTTACATTATTACCAAGACACAATACAAATCTATTAACAGAGCTACTCATTATAAACCATAGGATGACACTCAAAGAGTTAATTCATGGATTTTTCCACATGATATCATGTGGCTTATAATTAAAACACACCCTCCTATGATAATGAGTAGGGGGGCATGCACTGAATTTGTAACCTAAGTATATGTAGATTTCCTTCTTTTTTTTATTGGTTGATTGATCCAATGACAAAAAGATTTTTTTTTTTTTTTTTCATTCTTATAACTCAAGAAAAAGTCCATAACTTTATAAGATTTATTACTTCAACCGCTACCAGCAATAAATTAGATGCATGCATGGAGCCCATGAAATTATTGGTTATTTTATGATGTAAATTTACCATCTTACCCTTGATGTGTAAGTTATGAGAAGAGTATAATACAAGCTACCAATCACCTACTAGTTATAATTAATACATTTCTCAATTGTTTATTTTCTTGTGGATTCTCCAGGGTCTTGGGATGGAGGTTAGATATTGCCAAAATAATATTTGCTATTATGAAAGTATATAATTTGTATCTAATTATATTTTAAACTTTTTTGCTCTGGTAATAGTAGATATTATTCTGGCAATATCAGTTCCTTTTCGAATGCCGCTATTAATATGAAACAATCGTTGTTCTCTAAAAGTTTAGGCTGTTATACAATAATATTTTCTAACGAAATAACGTTGTTCATCAAAAGCTTAAGCTATTATAGAACAATATTTTTTAATTTATATTCAGCACTTCCAATCACGTCCGAACTTGATACATTTTCATAGTGCTAAGATATAGAGTTGAATTAAATGCGAGAAAATTAATAATACTAGGAATTTTGCAGGACTCAAACTTACAACCCCTGCTCTAAATATTATATTAAATTATATAAAATATTTATTGTTCTCGAAAAACTAGAATACTGTTTTTAATTTATATATTCAGTGGTCACAACCCTAGATATCCAAGTTAAAGCATTTATTCTTTGTTAGGGGGGCTTAGAAATTCAACCGAAGATTTAAGAGGTACGAGTGCATTTATATATTCTTTTGGTTACAAGTAGTTTGAAATATAAATATATATACTATTGCTTGGATATTTGACATAGTAATATTGATGATATTCAAATATATTAACTCCTTAAATGAGCATCATACGGAGAATATTAAAATAAATTAATATTCAAAAGATACTTAAATATTAATACAGATCCAAATTTCATTATCTGTCCAATATTGGATTTTGTTTTTCTTTTCTTTTTTGTTTTGTGGAAAATGTTTAGATAATATTTGGTTATGCGAATCCAGAATCCAGATTCATTCGACGACGACATTAGTACATGTTAGTACCTACTCCAGATTCTGCTTTTAGCACTATATATATATATCCATCTCTATTGAAGCATTTGGTATAACAAAAAGTCTTTTTGAGCTTCTATTGTGGTTAGAAGCTGAAATGAAATTCTAAGCTCCGAGAGAGCAGTAATTCCAATCCACAACACTTTTTATTCTGCTTGCGAGAAAACTCGTTTTTGGAAAAGAAAAACTATAGTGTAGTCCTTCTGATAGTATTATCACTCAAATAGTATCTCGTCGTGAAACACTAAACCCTACATCATGTCTGAACTAGGGATGTCAACGGGTCGGATTCGTAGCGGATTTTCAAAAATCCGAACCCGAACCCCACTACCAAACCTGAAATCCGTTCCGAACCCGAGTTCCGAACCCGTCCAGAAATTCGAAATCCGAACCTGAACCCGTAAACTCAAACCCGAAATAATTATTTATCTTTACCATATTTCAAAACATATTATATTAAATCTAAATTTTTAAATACAGGTTTGAATATAACATCAGACATATATATAATATAAAATCAATTCGGGTTCGAGTCGGGTTCGAGATCGGGTTCAGGCCGGAAACGGACAAAATACATATCCGAAACCAAATCTGTCGGATCTTCATTTTTTATATCCATATTCGAAACTATGTCCGTTTAGTATCAAATAAATTCGCTCCGTTCAAGTTCGGATTCGATAAAATTTCGGATATCCATACCCATGGACATCCCTGAGGCTGAACAAGCACTGGGCATATTTCTACTTATTAGTCCATAGCTGACTTGGTACACTAAAATCCACCCAATAATTTGTACTTTTTGGAGTACCCTGCTAATAACTGCAGCTGAATGTTTACTCCTCGAATGTTACTCATTGTAGTTATCCAACACCACCACATGCACCCTGATCATGCCCAGGGA
Source organism: Puya raimondii (assembly GCA_016920855.1). Classification (NCBI taxonomy): domain Eukaryota; kingdom Viridiplantae; phylum Streptophyta; class Magnoliopsida; order Poales; family Bromeliaceae; genus Puya; species Puya raimondii. The sequence continues at coordinate 7,999,107 of JABWPP010000048.1, forward strand.
TCTAATGATATCTAGCACGCTTATCCAAGCACAAGAGTTACAGCATCCCCTGCTCTCAGCTGTGCACAAGCTAAATTGTACCAATTCTTCTTTCTTTGAGTAAACTAGGGCTGTCAACGAGCCGAACTCGAGCGAGCCAGAGCCAGCTCGAGATCGGCTCGAAAGTGTTCAGGGCCGGCTCGTGTTCGGCTCGAGCTCGTGACGAGCTCGAAACGTTCAGCTCGTGATCGGCTCATAATTTTCGAGCTAGCTCGTTTTCGGCTCGTTGGCTCGATTATTGCTATCTTACAAAAAAAAAATTGCTCAGCAAGGAGCAAGTTGAGCGGGATACGAGCTATCTAAATTTCTTTATAAAAAAAATACACCAAATTCTAATCAGAAGCTCAAGAAATTTTTTTCTTATATTCGGTTTAAAAAAGCATAAAAAAAGAAAAAAAATGAAGATCGATGGAAAACGAAGAATGAATTTGCTGAAGGATCGCTGCCGGAGTTCCATCGGGATAGGCGAACGGGAAAGAATGCGGTGCCGGGAGTGTGCGAACGCGAGGACGAAGAGCACTGCCAGGGTCTTCAGCCGCGGAGAGAGAGAGGGGGGCGGGGAGGCGGCAGCTTGGGTGTAATGTGTGAAAAATAAAAAAGGAAAAGAGAATCAGGGTTAGGTTAGGGAAAGAAAAAGTTAAAAGGTGTAGCAATATCATCCATTGGATTGTGATCCAATGGTTGAAATGCTAAATATAAGTGGGCCTCTTTATAAATAAGTTGGGCTTTATTTTTCAAATTGGGCTAAAAATATTTAAGAATAATAATTTATATTATTTATTTATATACAAATATAATTATATATATAATTATGTATATATAATATATAAAAATTATATTAATATAAAATAAATTTAATCGAGCTGTTATCGAGCCGAACACGAGCGAGCTGACCCCAGCTCGTGTTCGGCTCGTTTATTAAACGAGCCGAAAAATTCAGCTCGTGTTCGGCTCGTTTACTAAACGAGCGAGCCGATCTCGAGCTCATTTCGAGTCGAACACGAGCTGGCTCGCGAACGGCGAGCTGGATTGCCAGCCCTAGAGTAAACTGAATGGGTAGTCCCTCTACCATCACTATGATGCACCTTGGTCTTCATCCTTTTTAGTTTAACACTTTTGTTCTTAAATTTTCATAAAGATCATTTGATCGTGCTTACGAATGTGTTTACGACCAAGTCATCATATAGTAACTTCATATGCTATAGACTTTCGAGCTGTTTTTTTCTAATAAGATAAATCAGCTTACAAGTGAAATGTATTTTTCGTAAAATGTGTTATTCAAGAAAATCATGACTGTTAGAATCTTATGAGTAAAAAGCAAGAGCAAGTTAGTAGCTACAATGATAAAAAAAAAAAAATTATAATAAATAACTTGTTCAAGTATCAAAACAGGCCATATTGCAACCTAACCAATTAACGCGAGTTTGCATTTAAACCATTGGCTCTAAGATATTATTGACAATTACCATTTTAAGCATATTATATTCCACCTATGAAATAATTTAACTTTTTCAAAGAAAATAACTATGTGATTGTAGACATACATTTCATATTTCTCAACTTTATGTACATGAACTAAGTCACAAATATTCCAGTCTTCAATTTCTTTCCTTTCTTTTTAAAGGCTGACCACCTCCAACCTTTCAAAGTGACCCAGCACTGTTCATTCAACTGCACAGGCAGATATAAAGTCTCTCCATTATCATCTCTGTGTACCTCCACTTTATCTTCTCTCTCCCTCATCCTCCCCCTTGGCCCACACAAGATTCCTCATGCTCCTTCTCCACCATGTAGCCTTTCTCTCTCTCTCTCTCTCTCTCTCTCTCTCTCTCTCTCTACCAGCTTTAGTTGGATATATAGGAGTAGGACCACCACCACCTCCACCACCCTCTCTAGCCCACTTCTTCTCCCTGTTCACCTTTTTCAGATGTCTACCACTCTTCTACTTTAGTTGTTGTGGCTCCTCTCTCTCTCTCTCTCTCTCTCTCTCCACACATGTAATAAAGGTATGCTCTTCTTGGTCACCATCTTTTAAGCTTTAATATCATCCTCAGATGCCATGTGCTCTGCTGAATGTTCTTTTGCAGAGTAAGGCTTTCATTTTCATCCTTTTCTTTTCCATTATCTCAATTTCTTATAAAATTAATAAAAATAAAAATATAGCTGTTAATGTGATGCTTTCTAGTTTATATGTTCAGATGGGTAATGCTGATATGCAATGCCATGCGTTTTAATATATTCCAATACTTGCTCATACTCCTCGGAGAGCTTTTATACTGGATGGCGCAGCAATCCTACTTCTTCCCCCTGCGGTGGGAGAGCACGGGGGACCAGTGGTGGTACGCGTCGCCGATCGACTGGGCGGCGGCGAACGGCCACTACGAGCTGGTCCGCGAGCTCATCCTCCTCGACGCCAACCTCCTCATCAAGCTCACCTCGCTCCGCCGCGTCCGCCGGCTCGAGACCGTCTGGGACGACGACGGCGACGGCGGCGGCGCGCGCTTCGCCGGCGTCGCCAAATGCCGCGCGGCCGTCGCGCGGAGCCTCTTCCACGAATGCGAGGGCAGGAGCCAGAAGAATTCCCTGATCAGGGCGGGGTACGGCGGGTGGCTCCTCTACACCGCGGCTTCGGCCGGGGACGTCGGGTTCGCCCGCCGACTGCTCGACAAAATTCCCCTGCTGGTTTTCGGGGAAGGGGAGTACGGCATTACGGATATATTCTACGCGGCCGCGAGGGGGAAGAATTCGGAGCTCTTCAGGCTCCTGCTCGAATTCGCTGTCTCGCCGCGGTGCTCGACGGCGGACGGTGGATTGGGCGGCAGCGCCGGCGATTCGAATTTCAGGTGGGAGGTGGTGAACAGGGCGGCGCATGCGGCGGCTAGGGGGGGGAGTGTGGAGATGCTGAGGGAGCTACTTGAGAAATGCCCGGACGTGTTGGAGTTCAGGGATGTTCGGGGATGTACTGTCTTGCACGCCGCCTCTGGCCGCGGCCAGACTGAGGTGAGATGGCATATTATCGATTGAATTGTTTTTCATGACACAGAAGCATCACCTCTAAACTCACAATAGACACTAGTAGAGTCTTTGGAATCTTTAGTTGCGTAGGAAAGTAAACTAACTCCTATCGCTCACCTTAATGCTCAGTAACTGTATAGAGATATGTAGGATCGAACATACAACGTTTTATAACTATTGTTTTCGATTCAAACACACTCTGCAGGTTGTCAAGTATCTAGTGGCCTCTTTTGACATGATAAACGCTAGAGACAATCAAGGCAACACAGCGCTACATGTAGCATCCTTTCGCGGACACTTATCAGTTGTCGAGACCTTAATTGCGGCGTCTCCCTCATTGTTACCGTTGAAAAATAATGCAGGGGATACTTTTCTTCATATGGCTGTGGCCGGCTTCAGAACTCCTGGCTTTCGGAGGCTCGACCGCCAAATGGAACTTATGAAGCAACTCATCTGTGGAAAGATTATCGATTTGAAAGAAATTATCAATATCAAGAATCACGAGGGGAGGACCATCTTTCACGTGGCTGTGATTGATAATTTACACCCAAGCCTCGTCGAACTCTTAATGAGCATCCGATCGATTGACCTCAATGTTCGCGATAGTGATGGTATGACCCCATTGGATCTACTTAGACAACACCCTCGGTCGGCATCATCTGAGATACTGATCAAGCAGTTGATCTCCGCGGGCGGAATCTCAAATTTCAGGAACCAAATTGCAAAATCGGCCATCGCTTCGCAACTAAGGATGCAAGGAAGCGGGAACAGTCCTGGTACTTCTTTTAAGATTTCAGATGCAGAGATTATTTTCTACACGGGGATAGTCGAGAAAATGGAAACAAGTGGAAGGCCTAGTTCGTGCTCGAGTGCTACTAACAAGAGTGAACTTGCCCATCTTAGCACAAATGGCGAAGGACAGAAGATTTCAGAAAAAGGTGAGAGTTCGGTAAATAAAGCAGCGAATCGGCTGAAGATTCTACTAAGGTGGCCTCATCGAAAGGAAAAGAAAATTGGGGCGCCAAATAAATCGGGAGAAAATGACTCGTTGGATTCATTGAAGAGATTTAGCCAAAGTGCGGATAATAACACCCCTGCTCCCTTAAGACAACGTTTCTCGAAACCAACTTCACTTCTCAACAATAAAAGAACTCTCGCAGTTCGAAATTCAATGCCGTGTAGTCCGTCCACGAAAAAGAAGTACGCTGCAGGACTAATGCACGGTGTGATTGAAGCCATGCCCCATCTGGCTAACTCTCCGCGAGCATCATCTAACTCTTTCTCGAGGGCGTCGATGTCTTCTCCACCGTCAGTTAACAGTAAAGGCATTTGCTTGGATAGTGAAACAACTGGCGACGTCGCCTCTTGTTCGAATTCGGCAGTTAATAGTAATAACATGATGGATAACTCATCGAATAAATCTGGATTTGTGAATAGCAGACTCAAGAAACAGTACTTCTGTTTTGGGTCACGAGGATTAGCTGTCGAGGGTTCATCTACTGGGCAAGGATTCGTTCGGACATTCAAGCGGTCGCTTCTCTCCGTGGCCTAATACACCAACTTGTGAAGGAATCATGCATTGAATTATCGTGCATAGTTAACATGGTCGATAGTCTACTTAGGTAGACCTTATCTGGGTATGTCATTACTAGCGTCATCATATGGTAAATTTCCGAGTGTTTGTTGTAAGTTTGCGTGTAGGTTGTGTGTGTGTGATGTATATGTGCTAATACGAAAAGGTTGCTGAAATAACTGAGTTCTGTTACTAGGCTTTTCTAGCTGATTACTGTTCTTCTGAAATTCTACCTTGTATTTGGTGTAATTTGTATGGAAGAGCATCTTGTAGTTTGTTATGTTTGTCACTACATATTTTGCAGAGATAAAAATTGTAATAATATTGTAAGTCCTAAAGGAAAAGCTAAAATTGGCGCAGTTAGTCATGTAACTAACAATTGTTAAGCAAAATCTTCGAGTAAATTTGAAAACCTTTATAGGGTTTGAACTGCGGTCTGCAATCATACCAGAAAGGTGACAAAAACGGTGAGTGAAACAAACCCTTCAATCCAAAATCTGCCATTTGCGCATTAGCGCAGAAGAGAACAAAAGAGTATTTTGATAGACAGAAGTGTCCCTTATGAGCATAGGTTACTTCAGTTTGACGTGGGCGCGCATGCACAAAAGAAGAACAAGGACAAGAAGACGATGACGATGAAAGGAAAACGAAACTCAATATGCCAGCCAATATGGTACCTTTCTTTATTGATCTTTCTCATTTAAAAGCTCCACATTCATTACAAGGGAAAAGAAGGAACCCAAAAAAAAAGAAAAAAAAAAAAAAATACCTACATGAAGTCACCTTTAACAGTATCCTATACAAATAGACAGAACTACCTCCAGTTTTAACTCAAGCTCTTTCTCGGAAAAGCGTACACAAAACTATTCCTCCCTGGTCACTTGCTATCACTAAAATCCGCGTCGATCACATCACCATTGTCGGTCCCCTTGCTTGCGGAACCAGCATCGGCCCCCGGGGCGGGACCCGTACCAGCCCCGGGTGCGGCTCCACCAGGCTGGTTGTAGATGGACTGGCCGAGCTGCATCACTTCCTGGTTGAGGGCGGCAATGGCGTCCTTTATGGTCTGGGTTGATCCACCCGCGACAACGTCCTTGAGCTCCTTGAGCTTCGCCTCCACCTTCTCCTTCACCGCGGCAGGGACCTTCTCCCCGAGCTCCTTCAGTTGCTTCTCCGTCTGGTAGATCAGAGACTCCGCCTGGTTCTTGGTGTCGATGGCCTCTCGCTTCTCCTTGTCCTCCTTGGCATACTTCTCCGCTTCTTTCACCATTCTCTCCACCTGGACATTATTCCCAAATTAGATTACATGTTATTATTCTTTAATAGTGCAAGAAAAAGATGTAGATAATAAAATAAATTCAATACTAGTGATCCTGCTAAGTGAATGAATCTATTGAATACCAGTGCAAATAGGGGGGGCAAATGTATATTGGATTACTAACTAGCTACTTCAATAATCCAAGAAAACTATAAAAGCATGGGCACTAGAATACTTTCGTAAACTACTTGCTACAGCACATTAGATACGAAGGAAGCATTTGCACACCAAAGCAAGCAGGAAAAAAAGAAAAAAAAAAGAAAAAAAAAGAGAAGAAGAAGAGAAGTAGGACTACATTTAAAATCTAAACAAATTTAAAGCAGTAACCAACCAACAACCCAAAATGGTATTCCCCGATGGTTTCGACCACGATCGCAAGATAAAGACAAACGTCTTCCTAATAGCATAGCATGCACATAATACAGCCTACCGGAAAATGCTGCACAGTTAATTATTTTCCAAATTCTCAAACAAATATTGGTCCTAGGCACTCTACACCTACTGAATTATAACTACGAAAGAACTAGCACATGCTGCAAAACTTATTTAAATGAAGATAGCTTTCAAGTAATAATTCGGGTGACAAACCTCATCACCGGGCAAGGTGCTGGCCCCGGTAATTGTAATGTCCTGCTTCTTTCCTGTTCCCTTGTCCACAGCTGTAACAGAGAGTATTCCATTGGCATCAATATCGAATTTAACTTCGATCTGAGGGACACCACGTGGGGCAGGAGGAATGCCATCGAGTCGGAAGCTTCCGAGTGATTTGTTGTCCTTCACAAACTCTCTCTCGCCCTGAAGAACATTGATCTCGACACTTGTCTGCCCGTCAGCTGCAGTGGAGAAGACCTCCGATTTGGAAGTGGGCAGTGTCGTATTCCTCGGGATAATCTTCGTCATCACCCCACCCAATGTCTCAAGACCAAGAGATAGTGGAGTGACATCAAGAAGAACAATGTCGCTCACCTCGCCACCCAAGACTCCAGCCTGGTATCAGAAAATAAACAATCAGTAAAGACCCACTGAAGAACAGAAAGGTAACAGCTGAATAAATAAATCCTTGCAGAACAAAATAACGGTGAGATCATTAATGCAGATGCTTAATTATAATTATAGCTAACTTAATATCCTGATTCAGCAGAGATCCCGTAAGACACTCATATTGTTATGTGGTACATAATATGAAGTCTTGAGCTTCAAATAGCATTACAAATGCCAATACCTTACAGAAGGAGATAGCAATTTGATTTTCATATTACCGCTGCCACCTCACTGTCACTCTCTCTTTTTTTCCTGAATGAGAGACCGGGTCTATCAAAAATAGTAATTTTCCTCATGCCGTATTTGCTACTACCAGAAAATGTTAGAAATTCTTTGTTTTAAGGGGACAATTAGCGTTGTCATCAACCTTCAATGAATGCCTCTATTTGGAAAAGTAGAATATACAGCTATCACTCGATTAGAGAACTTTCCGTTTGTTTCCATTTTCTATCCCATCTATCTGCAAACAAAAGGTATGAGCACAAAAGTTTCATTAACTGACCTGAACTGCCGCACCAAGAGCGACAACCTCATCAGGATTGACAGTAACATTGGGCTCCTTTCCAGTCATCTTCCTCACAAGTTCCTGGACTGCTGGCATGCGAGTTGATCCACCCACGAGAATTACCTCATCTATATCCTTGAATGATAGCTTTGCATCCTTTAAGGAATTCTCCACAGGAGTTTTAAGCCTGGTGGAGATTGAAAAGCAAATATAAGACCGAATTATCTAAATAGAATGTCTGGTTATGAAACATATTGAGATTTAGTTGGCAAAGACAAATAAATAACAAAATATAACAATATAAGTTATCGAGTTTTAAGCAGAAACCAAGTTACGATCAGATATTTAGGGCCTCTTTAAATTCCCAGACAAATCATCAGAGGATAACTATATGCAATACGTAGATTTTATTTTTTAGTTGATACTTGATTTAATCATAATCAAGATTTTTCTGATAACGAGTTCCACCTACGAGGTTGTTTGTTCTATTCATGAAAGAAGACTTTAGAGGCCATGCGCTATGCATTGTATCCACTTTTTCTTCAAGCACCCCATGAACCAATTATGAAATGCCCCTTTAGTAAATAAAACAGATAAAGAAACAAATATGATGAACAAGATGTTCATACACCCACACAAGCCCTTAAGAAATATAGTAGTATATACACTCATATACGCAAATGATTAATCCAACATAAACAAATACAGTTATATGCTAATACCAGCCAAGAATTGAACCAACTTATATATATATATATATATATATAGAGTCCGGCTATGGTGCTTGTAAAAGCACCAAGCAGTTGGTGCTTGTAAGTTTTTCGCCGTTAGATATATTCCTTTGACCATTTCCACCCGTTAGATCATACTATTCAACCAACCACCCACTTAACCCTAGGGGACCACTATCATCCTAACCGTACATCCTTTAATCCAAGGGCAAAAAATTTACAAGCACAAATGACTTGGTACTTTTACAAGCATGGGAGCTTAATTCTATATATATAATTAAACAAAGTTATACTTCTTTTTTTATTTTGCCACAATGGTGTAACCAAAGATTAGTGCACACCTGTCAAAAAGGTCTGAGCATAATTCTTCAAATTTAGCCCTAGTGAGAGTTGTTTCAATATGTTTGGGACCATCAGCCGTTGCAGTGATGAAAGGTAAGCTGCAAAAGACAAAAAAAGGGGTAAAAAAAGGGCAAAAGATAAAAAGTACAGAAAACATTAAACGAATTTACACCAATGGAGATCTAGATACTAGCCTGATATTTGTCTGAGTCAAGGATGACAATTCCATTTTGGCCTTTTCTGCTGTCTCAGTGAGTCGCTGTAGAGCTTGTTTATCTTTCAGAAGGTCGATGCCCTCATCTCTCTTAAAATTGGAGGCAAGCCAGTCTACGATTCTCTGCTCAAGATTACAATACAAAATTGCAAGTTACATCCCGACAAGGCAGGCCATTGACACTTTGGCTTGTTCAAAGAATGTCGCATAACATTAGTTTAACAATTCTACTACTAATATATTCTAGAAATCATGATATGTCTCACAAGTCCAAGGAACAAGATTACAACATATTGCTGAAGAAATCGTAAATGGCATGTTATATCACAAATGAAAATAGGAAAGGAGCAGGTACTTGAAACCATTCAGAGAAGATGGATAACAAAGAACAACTCAAGACAACAACAACATTAGACAATGCCTACCCAATGTCTTCAGCAGTAAGGACAATAGGAAATATACTGCTATGAAATGATATTCAAGGACCAGAAAATAAGAGCATCATGCAAGATTTCACAAGCCATACAGTTATAAAAATGAAATCAGGCCGTTACAAGGAGTAAGGAAAGTCTTTCTAATGAAGCTTAGAATCGAAAAAATGATCTAATATTACCAACATTCTATGTTGAAAGGTTACTTCACTATAAGCAGGCAAAAGGAACGCCTGACAGGCTCTATTTTCACACATGTTTGTGTCTTTGATAATTTCTCCGAATTAGGCCATGTATTTAAAAACTTCAAGACGAATCTTCTTTCTCTATTTTCATGTGTAAACATATATCGTCGTTTAATCACAGAAATGAGAAATGTTCTGATTAATAGAAAACAACCAGTCAATGCTTAGAAAAATGGTTCAGTAATATTGTTCTGAAACCTCTTAATTTTGTTAAGCACAACACAGTGACCAACACTAACTTTTACTCACATTGGTGCATGCACTCGTGCAATGTAAAAAAAGAGGGAAAGACTTGCAATGGAAAGAAAATTTGCATGAGGTATACATACAATGGATGCAAAGAGCACCCAGGCAAGTGATCCACATAAGATGCAAAGAGCATCTAATAACAAAATGTTATTAGTCTAGAAAAACTTTTAATTTGTATCTTTGCGAAGAAGAGGCAACCAACCTTGTCAAAGTCATCACCACCAAGATGAGTGTCACCCGATGTAGAAAGCACCTCAAACACACCATCACCAACCTCCAGAACTGCAGCATCAATAGATATTATTTAGATAACTAACTAGACAGCTGATTACACATAAAACAGAAGTCACCTAAACAATATAAACTGCACACATCAGATAAAGTTTAATACTATTCCTCCTAAAAAAAGTATCTATATATTTTACCTACCTATTTGCTCCTAATACAAACCAAATTTTTTTACATTCATTTATCTTTATTTTTCTGATTTCTCTTTTTTGTTATTTGCTCCTGATATTTTGTTTTTCAAAGAAAGAAATTAGTTTTTTTTTACTTTCTTCTAGTTTTGTCGTAAGAAGTTTATATTGTAATAGATGTAAAATACTCTTAGACGTAAATATTTTTTTTCACTCCCTTTCTCTTTAAGAGAAAAGATTTCTTGCTCAAGGGATGATATTTTATTATTGGATTTATAATAGATCCACAATTTGTCCATAAAGTATTTAAAAGTTCATAGGATTCAGGAACTAAAGGATATATAGTTTAAAACTTATCTCTATGAAGATCTATGTTAGTTAATACTTTTCTTTTATGAGGATGTAATATATTAATAACTACACGGATTTCTACAAAATTTATTTTAAAAGAATAGTATTAAATTGTTTGCAAATTATTAGAAACTATAGTAGATCAAGAAGGAAAATTATTTGCTGGATGGAAAATGAAGTTATTAGCAGGGTTTAATGAAAAATATTGACTGAACTTGAGGAAGCTTGATAGTTTGCAGGGTTATTAGAAAATGGAACATAATTAGCTGGATTATTAAATCTTGGAGAAGGAAATCTTTATGTCCTTCATTTGTCCTGCAAACAACTCGTACCTTGCAATATAATAACTCTGCTTGTAATAACCCTTTTCCTTATTATAATAATCCTACTTGTACATCTAGTTCTCCTTATGCTTCTATGTGAGAGTATTTTGCAATAAGAAAGTCTACTACTATATTGTAAGTCTTCTACTTTTGCATATCACTACAAATTGTATCATACACGTAGTTAATAATGAGAATCTTGAAGAATTAAAAAATTATTTGAAATAAATCAAACAACTATTTACACCTCTCTCTTCGCTTTCTCTCTTGACTTTCTCTCTCATCCCTCTATCCTTCCTTTCTCTATCCTTCTATTGTCTCTTCTCTCTCTCTCTCTCTCTCTCTCTCTCTCTCTCTCTCTCTCTCTCTCTCTTCACTTTCATTTACGAAACAACCAAACATCGTTTAAACAAAAAAAAAAAAAAAAAGTTTACAGGAGTGACATTTACTCCTTGAAATGTTACTGGAAAAATGTTTAACCCCATAGCTTAACTTGTAACGCCATACCAAACTAGCCCCGAGACTACACCAAACAGATGATTTGTAAAGCAAGTATCCTATATGAATTCCCTTGATAAGGTTTATGAAGGTTCTCTTTCAGAAGTCTTTCCGCTTAAAATGTTCCTTCATGTTCTTCATTAAATTATGTGCAACTAATGAACAACAAACATGCATATGTAACATACAACTAGTTTACAACTGGCAGCAAGAGAACCCCATAGGACATCTACATCTGAGACCCTTTTAAATCCATATGTTAGTAAAAACTAACAAGTCAAGCCTATATGAAAAGGCAATGCTACAATTGAAATTTGCAAGCTTGCATACCTGAAACATCAAAGGTACCGCCTCCCAGGTCAAACACTAGAATCGTCTCATTGTTCTTCTTTTCAAATCCATACGCCAATGATGCTGCTGTCGGTTCATTGATAATACGAAGAACTTCCAACCCAGCAATGCGACCAGCATCTTTTGTTGCCGTCCTTTGAGAGTCATTAAAGTACGCAGGGACTGTTACCACTGCTTTAGTCACCTTGTCGTTTAAAAATTTAGAAGCATCATCCACAAGCTTTCTAAGTACCTGCAATGATAAACACATACAAAATAACTATAAGTGAATACATTTAAATATACATGCATATACAAGGAGTTGCTGGAAATCAATCACAAAGGTGCAAATCAAAGATATCAACAAGGAAGCATCAAATGACAAACCAAAATCTAGTCAAGCTGACATGCTTCCAAATTGTCACGTCCGAATTACCATGAATGATTGCATTTCAATGGAATTTCGATACTTACGTCTGGACGGCTAGAAATAACAAGAAGCTATACGACAAGGAACAGTTTGCTGCTTCAATTATTGTAGAAACCAAGTTTTCACCCCCTATTTTTCATAGGTGACACTGGAGGTAAGGTTTGGGACGGCTAGAAATAACAAGAAGCTATACGACAAGAAGCGATACCCACTTGGAAACATATGTACATGTTTTCACCCCCTATTTTTCATAGGTGACACTGGAGGTAAGGTTTGGGACGGTGCGTGAGGGTGCTATCAGATAGACGAGTCCCCCACACAGTAGCTTTGAGTTTGAGTTTTTTCCTTTCATTTTAGACTCCTTTTGTTATTTAGTTATCACTCATGTTAGTGGTTGTAGATTGGTGTTTCTAGTATTTTCATATAGCTTCTTTCAGTTTCGGTTTTCAGTATTAGTAGCTCTGTACAGTATTTATTTTTTGTCCACTTGTCAGTTGACTATCTATCTATTATGTCGTTATCTCCCTGTTGTCGTCGTTGTTGTTGTTGTTGTGGTTGATGGTATGGTTGTGGTTGATGGTATGATTGAGTGTTGTACTCTATGTCCCTACGCCGTGCATGTACAGAGGAGACTATCTGTTTGGACAGAAAAGACTATGTCCATGTGAGGGATCTTTGCACGTTCGAAGCAGACTTTTGGTTTCAAAAAAAAATTACGTTTTCCATGGTTTTCCTTACAAAAGGTTTCACGAATGAGCACCAGAGCGTGACGATTATACTATTGACTCTAGGGCCTGTTTGGCCCCATTTATAGCCATAATTTCCCACTATGAGGGCCAAATTAGGTTTTGCAATCTTTTCTCGTGCACTTTAGGGAGCATGAATCACATGCATATTGAGCTCCAACTCCAATTGGCAGCAGCGCTCGTCCCCACAGTAGGGCCAAACAGACTCTTACTGTTCATTTATCTCAAAAGCCAAAATTCTTATGAACTAACACAGCATCCAAGCTGCTAATTGCTAGAATACAATGCAAAGAAGCGGACCAAACTGCTAAAGCCGATAATAAAAGCCCCTCAAGCTACAACTCTTCAGCTGAAATGATTGCGGCATAGAGCAATTACTATTTTACACAGACTGATCCCGTCACAAAGGTTCATAAAAAATTATTCAATCCTACGGCTTTGTCCGTAATTACTGCTCCCTATAGCAACAGAAACACCACTAAGATTCATCTCTGAAAGGACTGATCATCGAATAGTAATTGCAAGTCGGAACTTATATTAGACTACTATAGATGCTCTGAATTTGTCCAATGAGATTCCAAAATCAGTAACATATATAATGCTATCTAAGTAAAGGGGAAATGAAGAAGGACCTGAGCCGAGATCTCTTCGGCGGCGAACTGTTTCCCGATGGCGGGGCACTCGAGCTTCACATTCCCATTCTCATCCTTGACAACCTTGTAGGACACCTGCTTCGCCTCCTCGTCGACCTCCGACATCTTCCGCCCGATGAACCGCTTCACGGAGAAGAAGGTGTTCTCCGGGTTCACCACCGCCTGCCGCTTCGCGATCTGCCCCACGAGGCGGTCGCCGTTCTTCGTGTACGCCACCACCGACGGCGTCGTCCGCTGCCCCTCGGCGTTCGTCACGATCGTCGGCTTCCCCCCCTCCATCGCCGCCACCGCCGAGTTGGTGGTGCCGAGGTCGATCCCCACCACCTTCTCGCACACCACCCGCAGCGGCCCCGGGCCCCGCCCCCGCCCCCGCCCCCGCCCCCGCCCCCGCCCCGCCGCCGCCCGGAGGCGGAGCGAGGCCCCATCGAGAGCGCCGGCCCGGCGGCGGCGGCGGCTACCGAAGAAGAGCGAGCTCGAGGAGGAGATGCGGGAGCGGCGGGAGGGGTTCTTCGAGGAGTGCAACGCGGCGGCGCCGGCGACGGAGGAGCCGAGGAAGGCCGTGGATGTTGCCATAGCTGGTGCAATTTGAAGAGAGAGAGAGAGAGAGAGAGAGAGAGAGTGAACCCTAACCCTAATTCCGAGGCTAAGGGGGGAATGGGAGAGTGTAGAGAGTGCGAGAGGAGGCGATCGAGGAAGAAGAGTAGCGCGGAGAGAAGTGATGAGGGGGAAAGGGTTTTATGATGCGAGGAGAGGGGAGGGAGAAGGGGAGCGGGAAAAAATCGCGTGCACCGGGTGTATACTTCCACATCTCATCCACGGTCCACTGATTTAGAATCCAATACAATACAACTATAAATGCGGTTGTTTTACTTAGATGCTACTATAAAAATAAAAACAGCAGAATATTTAAAGGTAAAAATGTGCAAAATTTATCTCAGTTATCACCCATTTAATTTGACTAAATATAAATTTTACCGTTCAGTTATTTTTTTTAAATTTAAACCAGTTGACGATCCTTTAATTTCAAAATTTGAATGCATCGTTTGTCTTTACAAATATTATTAGTATATTTTTTATAAATTTATTGAAGCGAGCAATTAGTTTCAACTTTATATCGAGAGAGCCATCAAATGATTTAAATAAAATAGATTCAAAGATTGGATACTAAATAAAAATTTTGAAAGATCAAATAGTCGAATTAAAATAGTTTATAGTTCAAGTAAGTTCTATACTTTTTTTACCAATTTAAATATACATATAGCTAAAAATATAGTGGTTATAACTTATAACTTATATGCATCTTTTTTTGGTTAAATGTAATAGAAAGTATTATAATTATAAATAAATTGTTTAGTTATGTGCAGTTAAAAATTTGTATTTACAAATTTTATTACTTTACATATGAGATTGTGAAATTACTCCCAAAGTAGAGAGAAAAATATTTTTTGCTTAATAGATGATTAAGGAAGTAATCTTAGGTTTTGTTTAAATTTACTCTCTCTAAATACTATAGTTGGAAATATGATCAATTTTGGCAAAGTTTCAATTGCTATAGTTGAGCATTCTTATACAGTTCCGACCACAGCACTTGAATTCAAATGTATCAAACTAAACACTATAATTAAATTTGTATACACTTATAACTGTAGTGTAGCAGCAATTATATAAAGTCGAACTGCTCCAAACAGTAGCTAGAAATTAGAATCTAATTTAGCTGAGTATACACCATAAATTTGTAAATAAATTATAAATTTTAGACATTGATTTTTTATTTTAAGATGGTTAACTTTTATGATTACTTTGTGCAGCTTAAATTCTTTTATATGTGGTAAACCATACTTGATAGATTTCTTTTTTTATTTTGGAGCATGCACATACCCCGCATTTCATATGCCCATTTTCACCTAAGGTGAGAATGGAACTCAGGACCTACCGCGTGAAGTTGAAATTTTAATTTGAGTTCAGTTAAAATATTTTTAAGAGTTATTTCTACATTATTTTTAATATTGAAATATTTAAATCGTCGATCGGAGCAGTTAAACTGTTGAAAAATTAAATTTAATAATTTTCAGACATCT